>CM060415.1:143702573-143725573 GCA_030545235.1 Helianthus tuberosus
TGGTCTGCAACTTTAAAGACAAGGGTATGGGTGACCACAGCCGGAGGTCATAACAACACCGGAACTGACGCCGGCGGCGGGGTCTTTCCCTCTCTCTCTCTTTCTGCAACTTTCTTTCTCCTCGATCTCTCTCGTCGGAGCAAGAACAGGCCGGCTAAGTCGCCACCACCATAAACCTCCCTTCATTCTGGTCGTCTCCGAACAGTTGCAGCCACCATCTCTTTTGCAGATCTGAGATAGGTTGCAGATCGGAGGGGTTTGGAGGAGATAAGAGATGGGTTGCAGATCTGAGGTCGCCGGAGAAACGAGGGAGACGCAAGAGAAACGAGAGGGCCGCCGGAGGGGGTGTGGTGTTTGGGGGTCGCCGGTGTAGGGGTGTGGTGGCGGATGAGAGAAGATTTGGTGATTTCTTGATGTGAAAAAAGAGAGAGATGAGAGACTTTTATAAAGACAAGAGAGATAAAGATGAGAGATGTTTTAAAAAGCTGTTGTGGCTTTAAATGAAGAGAGATGGACAGATATAACATTTGGGGTAAACGACCAAACTACCATTTAGGGTGGCGGTATCTAATTGGTTGAGAGTGGTTCTCACGGTTCTTACAACTAGGGATGGTTTTTATTTTAGCGGCCCCCTATATATATATATATGGGTCCGCTAAAATGAAAACCACCCCCAGTTAAGAGAATCACGAGAACCACTTTCCAACCATTGATCTTTGAAGATGGATGGATGAGATTAAAAGTTATAAAAACATATTAAATTCTTTTTGTCTTATTATGTTTTTAATATTTTAATGTTAAAAGGGCAGTTTAGTAAATTTGTCTGTCTTATCTTATTATATATATTGTTTTTTATTACTTGCCCATGAGCATCATGGCAAAGGTAAAATGTAACACCCCGTGTTTCTGAAGTCAAAGTCAAAGTCAAGATTGAAGTCAAAGGAAGACAAGATTGCTAATTGCGATCTGTCTCTCCTTGCTCAATTCCTGTTTTGACTTCTTTGACTTGTAATTAGTCTATTTTATTTTCGCTCTAGTTGTATTATGTGGAGTATCTATTAATAATCGCATAGTAATCGCTAGTTATCGCATGTTTAATCGCTTTATCGCTATCACAATCGCACTCGCAACTCGATTTACGCATTTTGGTTATTGTATACGTGTGTGTGTGCCTTATGTGTTACTTGTGCATGTTTAAATTATGTTATGAGTGGTAATCAATCGAATCGCAATCGAAACTCAAACGTAATCGAACTCAATCGCTATCGAAACAGTATGATAATTGGTAGAGAAGAGATAGTGTGAGATATGAGTAATTGGGATTAAAAGTAATTTGACTAGAAAACTCTATCGCGTCGCAACGCTCGCAATCGAAATCGAAACGGCAAAACTCGTCGCGCCGAGCACTCGGACCAAGTGCCAGCCGGCCGGATTGCCATCCGACCGGGCTGCCACCCGAGCGAGGTGCCATCCGACCGAGGAGCCACTCGGCCAGGCCGCCACCCGGGCGAGATGCCATCCGACCGACCAGCCCTTTCCACTTTGGGCATCCTATAAATACCCCTTGTCACTTTCATTCTTTCCACTTTTGGCAAGTGACGTCCAACCAGTGCTCCTACTTGCTTTTCTTCAAATTTCTCACGATTCCGGTAAGATCTCGTCCTAAATCTTGTACTTCCTTAATCTACACGTACTCCTACACCTTTCTATCTCTTGAATCTTAACTTTTAACCGTGAAATCATCAAGATTCAAGGTGTTCTAGGATGACGTCATCATGTGTTCTTGAAGAACTTCATGTTTTGGCCTCAATCCACCAAGAACAACTTAGATCTAACTGATTTCCACATAAACAAACAAAGATCTTTCATAGATCTAAACAAACTCACAATGAAAAGTGGTGAAAGATGGTTTTCCAACTTTCTTTCAACTCTTTTACAATCAATGCACTCAAACCCGGTGGGAATCGAAACTACTACTGAACGTCTACTCGTTCGTAGTGATGTATCAGTGTTAGATTCGAGTTCCATCTGAAGGATAGTGATTTCGGGTTTGGACATGAACCACCGTCTCGAACTGTGCACCGTCGGACTAGGGTGATTCCTGTTCGGTCAGGTCATTGGGACGAGATAGGGTTCCCATTGTTTAAACCGGTCATCACAACGTCTCGCTCAAGTTACAACACTTCAGGCAAGATCGAGAAATAGCACGATCAAGTCGTTGGAACGAGTTGTCATCCGACCGGACTGTTGTCTGACCGGGTTGCCATCCGCTCGACCCACCGTCCGATCGGGTTGCATCTTGATCCATTTAAATCTTAAAGAATTTTCAACATGTTCAACAACAGGGTTGCCACCCTCTCGGATGGACATCCGACCGAGTGACCACCCTACTGTGGAATTGTTTTCACTGAAGTGCCAACCTACCGGATTGCCGTTCGATCGGACGACCGTCCGATCGACCGACCTGAAAGGTAGAGATACTTCAATGTTTTCAAATGCTACAACGAAAACTTCAAAAGTCAAGCCATCATACACAGACACATCCTTTCCAAAGGAAAGAACAATCAACTCGAACAGTCATTCGACCGGACTACTGTCCGAACGGACTACCACCCGCACGACTGGCCGTCCGACCGGCTTACCATCCGATCGAACTGCTGTCCAACTCACTTGTACTTTGCACCGTTTTATGCGTCGCTTATCGTCATGCTATCGATCTGTTCAGGCTAACCCTACTCTCTAGCGCTCCCTTCAATCCATCATCGCTGTGAGTATACTCGATCCCTTTTTGCTTTACGCAGTTTTGGGTGTTACATACGTTACTTATACAAAATCACATCGAACACACTACGCAACACTTTAAACGCTAACCGTTGCCGCATGTTATACGTGACTTAATGAATGCTTGTTTGTTATGTTTACACATGGAATGCTGTCTACCTGCCTTAGCAATGATAGTACTATTAGTTTGGACTCAACACCCGTTCACTCGGGGGTTGTTAAGGATAATTACCAACATGGCTCACAGTGGTGAGAATGTATCGCGAACTGCCTTGGGCAGTCAACCCGCAGTCATTGGTATCGATAGGTTCATGTCGATAACTAACATGCCTCATTTCACTTTGTGTACGTGCTGGTTATGCGTAACGCTTTTGAACTCTATATGCTATTATCAAACTTGTATGCTCACCTTTACACTATGTGTATTGACTGTTACTTTAACGTATGTGACAGGTGCTTAAGTTGTTTATATGCTTAGCTTGCTGTGAACTTGAGGTAAGGAAAGGTCTAGGATGCTCTCTGTACTGTGATGAAATCGAGGCTAGGAAAAGAGGTCCTAGAAACCAATAAATAAACTATCTATGTATAAATCTGAGTTGTCAGAACAGAACTACTTGACTAGATTTGTCTGTAATAATTTGTTTGCCTTTTAATACATGGTATGGGACATGTTACTTTAAATTAATTGGTAATGATAATTGTTATGGAAACTTCTGGACAATCTGTTTCGCTCAGTGCCATGCCCCGATGTTTCCGCCATCGGTTGGGGTGTGACAGATTGGTATCAGAGCCATAACTATAGGCAATTAGGCAAGACTCGACCTAGTCCGGGTCGATGTCTTAGAGACCTAGTCTATAGTTAGAAACCAACAGACCGACTCATGCATATCCAGTAGGGGTTATGCATGATAGGAATAGCAGTAAGCTTGCACTAAAACAGAGGAATTGCTATTTCTCGCTATTCTCGCCTATGCTACACTATCACTACACTCGAATTTTCAAATATGAATGAGCGATGAAGTCAAGATTAGGTGTGAAAACCGCAAACTCTTAACTAAATTGCTTGTTCAACCCACATTTTTTTCTATAAACACGAGAATTTGCGTTGAATCAGGAGTGAAATCCATACTTCGACGCATAATTCTCTCCTATTTTATCAAAACAGGGACGAAGTTGTTAAGCCAGGGGTGAAACCCTAACCTTGACGACTTGTTTCGCCCTTTTTACAAAACTCTCACCAAAGTCTCGACGAACCCCAGCGACCTGAAGTCACGATATGACTAACGGGATGCGTGCCAAACGCCCAAGAATCGAGGCAAACGCACGGTCCTGAAGGTCAAAGGTGCACAAAAAGTCCTTGAGAATAGTCGAATCACTTTGGATAGTCAATGTCTAATAGCCGCAGACGATCTATTTCCCGATTTTTATGTGTTTCGATTCTGAGCCCGGAACTGCCGCTCTGATGATTCGTCGATTTTATGTGTTGTATGTGTATTTACCTGTTTATGTGTTTAAATTTTGGAGATTTATTCGATTTTTGCTTTCACGTCGATCGACACGCACAACTCACACTGCATTTCTACCTCAAAACGCTGACAAATCGCTAAATTATGGACGACCTTATGCTATGTTATACGCTTATACTATACTACTCGACAAGTTATTCGCAATCGCTATTCTCGAACGCGCACGGGCTTTGAATGATAGGTTTCTGTATTCTGACTGCCTCTGTGTGCATCTAGATAAGTTACACGCTTATGTGCTTACGTGCTTCTATGCTCTACATGCTTACGTGATTATGTGTTTTTGTGTTTATGTGAATCTGTGAATATGTGCTTATGTGTTTACGTGATACATGTTTCACTATGTTCCTGAGCTTTAGTAAGTATTAGACGTGTGAGGTGAGATTCGATTATAACGTGTCTGAGACCTATGACGATGTCTGTTGCAGACAATGTCAACTGGACCCTCATCTGGATCCCGTCACCCACGACTCTCTCGCCAAGAACAGAGGGACAAGAACCTTGCTTCCATCCTCGCTAAACAGGTGGCCAAGGTTGTCCCCTAGATCGTGAGTGAGATTTACGAGAATGTTAGCAAATCATCTGAGGAGTCGAGAACCCAAGCTCCTAAAGTTGCTACCAAGACTGCTTTCAGCTTTAAGCAATTCAAGGCTTGCGGTCCGAAGGAATTCACTGGAGAAGATGGCCCGACGGCTATGTTTCAATAGTTCGATTCCATCGAAGTCACTCTGCGCCAGAGTGGATGTCCGGAAAATCTCCGCACTCTAAACGCTACCGGCGTCTTCCAGTCCTGTGCATTAGACTGGTGGACGGCCGAGAGGAACAAACGCGGGAATGATGCAGCTTACGAGCTGACGTGGGAAGAGTTGAAGGCCATCATGATGGATGAGTTCTGTCCTCCCCATGAACGCCAAAAGCTGGAGGACGAATTCTGGAACATTAACCAGAAGGAAGGTGACAACGCTGCCCTGACTGCTCGCTTTAAGCAGCTCAGCATCATCTGTCGCGATCAAGTGAGGACGCCCGACATGGCGATCAAGAAGTATATTCGAGCTCTACCCGACTGTGCTGCGGATTTTATGCATGCCGCAAAGACCACAACGATCGAAGAAACTTACTTGCTTGCCGCCGAAATCAACGACAAGCGGGTAAAATGGTGTTTGGGATAAAACTCCGAAGAACCTGCACCAAGTCACCACCACACCAACTGCCGAACCGCCGCCGCTCAATCATCAAAGTCCTCACGCCGCAAGAAGAAGAACAACAACAGCAGCTCCAGCAACAAGAATTGTGCTGTCACTACCACTGCTGCTCCACTTCAAGCCGTACCGGTCCAGCAGCAGCCCCATCACCGTCCAGCACCAGTTACCTATGCACCACCAGCAAAGCGTGTATACACAGGCCCCCACCCGGCTTGCCCGACAAGTTCTTATCATCACCCGGTGGGTCTCGCCTGTCGTTTCTGCGCTCACTGCAACATGTACGGCCACTTCACTGCCAACTGCCGTACTGGTCCCCGTCAAGCCCCAGCTCAAGCCACTGCTCATCAAGCTCTGCTCCCAGCCCCGCAAGGCCAACAAGCGGCTCAGGCACCCGCGATCAATGCCCGAGTCTGCTTCGCATGTGGTGATCCCAACCACTTTGCGAACATGTGCCCGAATAGGGTGGTGAAACAAGAGCCCCAGCAGCAGCAGCAGCAACATCAGCAGCAGCAGCAACAAGCCGCATGCGCCAGAACTTTCAACATCAATGTGCGCCAAGCCCAGGCTGACAACAACGTGGTCAATGGTACGTTCCTTGTGAATGGTATTTATGCTTCATGTTTGTTTGATACTGGAGCCGATAATTGCTTTGTGTCGTTCGAATTTGAGAAACTTATTAGTCGTAAATGCTCCCATCTCCCATCGACGTTCGATGTTGAAGTCACTACCGGAAGAACTGTCTCCGTTAATTCTGTTCTTCGTGGTTGTACTCTCGAGCTCAACAATCACATCTTCCCAATCGACCTTATTTCGATGCAACTCGGAAGTTTTGACGTCATAGTAGGCATGGACTTTATTCGCGAAAACCATGCTGAAGTTGTGTGTTTTGATAAGATGATTCGATTCTCGCTCTCGAATGGTGATTTATTGTGTGTTTATGGCGAAACTGCTTCGAAAGGTCTCAAACTCATGTCATGTGTCCAAGCTAGCAAGTATCTCCGCAAGGAATACAGAGCTTTCTTGGCTAACATTGTAGTAGCGGAGAAGGAAAAGAAAGGAAAGACAGAAGTGAAAGACGTACCTGTTGTTTGCGAATTCCCCAACGTTTTTCCTGACGATCTCCCAGGATTACCGCCAAGTCATGATATCGACTTTCGTATCGACCTCATTCCTGGAGCCAACCCTATTGCCAAAGCTCCTTACCGACTTGCACCATCCGAAATGCGTGAACTCTCGAACCAACTCCAGGAATTACTTGAGAAAGGCTTCATTCGCCCGAGCACCTCTCCTTGGGGCGCGCCAGTCCTTTTCGTCAAAAAGAAGGATGGGACGTCTAGGATGTGCATCGACTATCGGGAATTGAATAAGTTAACTATCAAGAACCACTATCCCCTGCCCCGCATTGACGATTTGTTTGATCAGCTACAAGGTGCTACGTGTTTCTCGAAGATCGATCTACGCTCAGGCTATCACCAACTACGTATTCAAGAGGAGGATATACCCAAAACCTCGTTTCGCACTCGTTATGGCCATTATGAATTCGTTGTTATGCCCTTTTGTTTAACCAACGCACCCGCGGTTTTTATGGATCTGATGAATCGCGTGTGTAAACCATATCTCGACCGTTTCGTCATCGTGTTCATCGACGATGTCTTGATCTATTCCAAATCGAAAGCCCACCACGTGCAACATCTACGTTTGGTCCTCGAGCTACTCCAGGGGAATCGACTCTACGCCAAGTTCTCCAAGTGCAAATTTTGGCTGGAGGAGGTTCAATTTCTGGGTCACATTGTAAATAGTCAAGGTATTCACATCGATCCTGCGAAGATTGAAGCCGTTAAGAGTTGGATTACACCTAAGAACCGGTCTGAAGTCCATTCTTTTCTCGGATTAGCGGGCTATTATCGACGATTTATCGAAGCATTCTCAAAGATCGTTGTGCCGCTTACCGCTCTCACGCATAATGACAAGCCTTTTGTTTGGGGAACTAAACAAGAGTCTGCCTTTCAAACCCTCAAGCACATGATTTGCAATGCTCTTGTTCTCACATTGCCCGACGGAAATGACGACTTCATTGTCTATTGTGATGCTTCCAACCTTGGTCTTGGTTGTGTCCTTATGCAACGAGACAAGGTTATAGCTTACGCATCTCGTCAGCTTAAAATCCACGAGAAAAACTATACAACCCATGATCTCGAGCTAGGCGCGGTTGTTTTTGCGTTAAAGATTTGGAGACACTCCCTGTATGGTACAAAGTGTACGATCTTCACCGATCATAGGAGCCTGCAACATATCTTTGACCAGAAGGAGCTTAATATGCGTCAACGCCGATGGGTAGAACTTCTCAGCGATTACGACTGTGAGATTCGTTATCACCCAGGCAAAGCAAATGTCATTGCCGATGCTCTCAGCAGAAGGAGTTATTTTCTCAGCATCCGTGATGCTCAAGCCCAATACGATCTCGAAACCCTCATCCGCGAAGCCCAGCATGCTTGTTTTAATGAACGCACTCTGAAGAAGGAACGAATCTACCACGATGGAGCTCAACTTGTGAATAAGCCGAATGGGATATTCCATTATCTGGACCGAATTTGGATCCCTAAGCGGATCGATTTATGAAAGATTTTGATGGACGAAGCCCACAAATCCCGGTATTCTATTCATCCCGGTGCCGACACAATGTACCAGGATTTTCGCTACAAGTACTGGTGGCCGGGCATGAAAAGGGATACTGCTCTCTACGTTGGAAAGTGCCTGACTTGTGTAAAGGTCAAGGCTGAACACCAAAGACCCTCTGGCTTACTCGAACAACCGCTGATCCCTATCTGGAAGTGGGAGAGTATAGCTATGGACTTCATAACAAAGCTTCCGCACACGTCATCAGGTCACGACTGCATTTGGGTTATTGTTAACCGTTTGACCAAATCTGCTCACTTTTTGCCAATACGGGAAGACTACGAGGTAGAACGATTAGCCCGAATCTACACCAATGAGATCATTTGTCGACATGGGACGCCTCGCGACATCATCTCTGACCGTGATGCTCGGTTTACCTCGCGACTGTGGGAAACGTTTCAAAAGGTTCTCGGTACATCGCTTAATCTAAGTACCGCTTTCCACCCTCAAACCGACGGTCAGACTAAAAGGACGATCTGTACTCTTGAAGACATGCTTTGTTTGTGTGTCATAGATTTCGGTGGTAATTGGGATGCATACCTGCCGTTAGTCGAATTCTCGTACAACAACAGTTATCATTCCAGCATTCAAATGGCACCATTCGAGGCTTTATACGGAAGAAGATGTCGATCGCCTATTGTGTGGCACGAGATCGGTCACTCGCAACTAACTGGTCCCAAGCTATTGCAAGAAACGACTGACAAAGTCATCCAAATTCGAGACAACTTGTTGAAAGCTCGAAGTCAACAGAAAAGTTACGCCGATAGACGACGCAAGCCCCTTGAATTTGACGTTGGCGACTACGTACTCCTAAAGGTATCACCTTGGAAGGGTGTGGTCAGATTCGGCAAGAAAGGGAAACTAGCGCCTCGATATGTTGGACCTTTTAAGATTCTGGAAAGGATCGGAAAAGTCGCCTATAGACTCGAACTACCGGAGGAACTTAGTAATGTCCACCCGACTTTCCATGTGTCAAACCTCCGAAAGTGCCTGGCTGAGCATGATTTAATTGTACCTCTTGATGATCTCCAAGTAAACGAAACACTACACTTCGTGGAGAAGCCTGTCGAAATCATGGATCGCCAAACCAAGCAGCTCAGACGCTCGCGCATTCCTATTGTGAAAGTCCGTTGGGAAGGCAAACGAGGCGCAGAGTTCACTTGGGAACTCGTAAGCGACATGAAGGCGAATTACCCACAGTTGTTTGTTACGGCTTCGGACTAATTTCGGGACGAAATTCCCTCAACTAGGGAAGGCTGTAACACCCCGTGTTTCTGAAGTCAAAGTCAAGAATGAAGTCAAAGGAAGACAAGATCGCTAATTGCGATCTGTCTCTCCTTGCTCAATTCCTGTTTTGACTTCTTTGACTTGTAATTAGTCTATTTTATTTTCGCTCTAGTTGAATTATGTGGAGTATCTATTAATAATCGCATAGTAATCACTATTTATCGCATGTTTAATCGCTTTATCGCTATCGCTATCGCTATCGCAATCGCACTCGCAACTCGATTTACGCATTTTGGTTATTGTATACGTGTGTGTGCCTTATATGTTACTCGTGCATGTTTAAATTATGTTATGAGTGGTAATCAATCGAATCGCAATCGAAACTCAAACGCAATCGAACTCAATCGCAATCGAAACAGTATGATAATTGGTAGAGAAGAGATAGTGTGAGATATGAGTAGTTGGGATTAAAAGTAATTTGACTAGGAAACTCTATCGCATCGCAACGCTCGCAATCGAAATCAAAACGGCAAAACTTGTCGAGCCGAGCACTCGGACCAGGTGCCAGCCGGCCGGATTGCCATCCGACCGGGTTGCCACCCGAGTGAGGTGCCATCCGACCGAGGAACCACTCGGCCGGGCTGCCACCCGGGCGAGATGCCATCCGACCGACTAGCCCTTTCCACTTTGGGCATCCTATAAATACCCCTTGTCACTTTCATTCTTTCCACTTTTGGCAAGTGACGTCCGACCAGTGCTCCTACTTTCTTTTCTTCAGATTTCTCACGATTCCGGTAAGATCTCGTCCTATATCTTGTACTTCCTTAATCTACACGCACTCCTACACCTTTCTATCTTTTGAATCTTAACTTTTAACCGTGAAATCATCAAGATTCAAGGTGTTCTAGGATGACGTCATCATGTGTTCTTGAAGAACTTCATGTTTTGGCCTTAATCCACCAAGAACAACTTAGATCTAACTGATTTCCACATAAACAAAGAAAGATCTTTCATAGATCTAAACAAACTCACAATGAAAAGTGGTGAAAGATGGTTTTCCAACTTTCTTTCAACTCTTTTACAATCAATGCACTCAAACCCGGTGGGAATCGGAACTACTACTGAACGTCTACTCGTTCGTAGTGATGTATCAGTGTTAGATCCGAGTTCCATCTGAAGGATAGTGATTTCGGGTTTGGACATGAACCACCGTCTCGAACCGTGCACCGTCGGACTAGGGTGATTCCTGTTCAGTCAGGTCATTGGGACGAGATAGGGTACCCATTGTTTAAACCAGACATCACAACGTCTCGCTCAAGTTACAACACTTCAGGCAAGATCGAGAAACAGCACGATCAAGTCGTTGGAACGAGTTGTCATCCGACCGGACTGCTGTCCGACCGGGTTGCCATCCGCTCGACCCATCGTCCGATCGGGTTGCATCTCGATCCATTTAAATCTTAAACAAATTTCAACATGTTCAACGACAGGGTTGCCACCCGCTCGGATGGACATCCGACCGAGTGACCACCCTACTGTGGAATTGTTTTCACTGAAGTGCCAACCTACCGGATTGCCGTCCGATCGGACGACCGTCCGATCGACCGACCTGAAAGGTAGAGATACTTCAATGTTTTCAAATGCTACAACGAAAACTTCAATAGCCAAGCCATCATACACAAACACATCCTTTCCAAAGGAAGGAACAATCCACTCGAACAGTCATCCGACCGGACTACCGTCCGAACGGACTACCACCCGCACGACTGGCCGTCCGACCAGATTACCATCCGATCAAACTGTTGTCCGACTCACTTGTACTTTGCACCGTTTTAAGCGTCGCTAATCGTCATGCTATCGATCTGTTCAGGCTAACCCTACTCTCTAGCGCTCCCTTCAATCCATCATCGCTGTGAGTATACTCGATCTCTTTTTGCTTTACGCATTTTTGGGTGTTACATACGTTACTTATACAAAATCACATCGAACACACTACGCAACACTTTAAACGCTAACCGTTACCGCATGTTATATGTGACTTAATGAATGCTTGTTTGTTATGTTTACACATGGAATGGTGTCTACCTGCCTTAGCAACGATAGTACTATTAGTTTGGACTCAGCACCCGTTCACTCGGGGGTTGTTAAGGACAATTACCTACATGGCTCACAGTGGTAAGAAAGTATCGCGAACTGCCTTGGGCAGTCAACCCGCAGTCATTGGTATCGATAGGTTCATGTCGATAACTAATATGCCTCATTTCACTCTGTGTACATGGTGGTTATGCGTAACGCTTTCAAACTCTATATGCTATTATCAAACTTGTATGCTCACCTTTACACTATGTGTATTGACTGTTACTTTAACATATGTGACAGGTGCTTAAGTTGTTTATATGCTTAGCTTGCTGTGAACTTGAGGCAAGGAAAGGTCTAGGATGCTCTCTGTGCTGTTATGAAATCGAGGCTAGGAAAAGAGGTCCTAGAAACCAATAAATAAACTATCTATGTATGAATCTGAGTTGTCAGAACAGAACTACTTGACTAGATTTGTCTGTAATAATTTGTTTACCTTTTAATACATGGTATGGGACATGTTACTTTAAATTAATTGGTAATGATAATTGTTATGGAAACTTCTGGACAATCTGTTTCGCTCAGTGCCATGCCCCGATGTGTCCGCCATCGGTTGGGGTGCGACATAAAAGGGAATGAGGAGGCAAGCCCCCCATCTTCCGCATATCTTGCTCATCCGACATGGCATGAATATCAACAAAACCACACCTGCAACAAACACAATCGTCGCTGGAGTCACCATCTTCGGTCACCGGAGTCTCAGAGAGAAGAGAGGGGTTCGGGTGGGGAACGATGGGGTTCGGTCACCATCTTCAGAACAACACCCCCCCCCCCCCACCGGCCGGAGGTCAGAAACGATGGGGGTAAGCCCCTGATGGTGGTCTGCAACTTTAAAGACAAGGGTATGGGTGACCACAGCCGGAGGTCATAACAACACCAGAACCGACGCTGGCGGCGGGGTCTTTCCCCCTCTCTCTCTTTCTGCAACTTTCTCTCTCCTCGATCTCTCTCGTCGAAGCAAGAACGGGCCGGCTTAGTCGCCACCACCACAAACCTCCCTTCATTCTGGTCGTCTCCGAACAGTTGCAGCCACCATCTCTTTTGCAGATCTAAGATAGGTTGCAGATCGGAGGGGTTTGGAGGAGATGAGAGATGGGTTGCAGATCTGAGGTCGCCGGAGAAACGAGAGTGCCGCCGGAGGGGGTGTGGTGTTTGGGGGTCGCCGGTGTAGGGTGTGGTGGCGGATGAGAGAAGATTTGGTGATTTCTTGATGTGAAAAAAGAGAGAGATGAGAGACTTTTATAAAGACAAGAGAGATAAAGATGAGAGATGTTTTAAAAAGTTGTTGTGGCTTTAAATGAACAGAGATGGACAGATATGACATTTGGGGTAAATGACCAAACTACCCATTAGGGTGGCAGAATCTAATTGGTTGAGAGTGGTTCTCACGGTTCTTATAACTAGGGATGGTTTTTATTTTAGTGGCCCCCTATATATATACATATATTGTCACACCCTGGCTTTTGCGGAAGCGTGGTTTATTTGGTGTGACTTCTTAATACCATAGCAATAATCATAACAATGCTATATGATAAAAAAAATACGAGATGTACATCCATTAATTTAAGTGAGAAAATATCACAACATCATTGTTTAGAAACATCGACACTTGAAATAAGTTACAAACCATAACTTGTTTAAAACGTTTTCATAAGACACCAAAAGACTTTAGATAAGACGAGGTTTAGAGATATGCAACCCGTCCAGGAATAGGTTACACCGCTCAAACTCCACAACTCTGGATGACATCTTTTATTCAACGCAGCTAGACACATGCATACCCTGCCAGATCCGCTAGTTCCCTGAAATACATGTAGTTTGAAAAATCAACAAAAAGTTCAGCAAGTTCATGTATAAGTGTGTGTGTATAAACCTTTAAAATATGTCTTGTGTGTATAAATGTCCCTGATATGTAGCAATTAAGGAAAAAGAGATCACCAATGGGTTGCAAAGCCAATGGTATGTGTGCAAAGGTGCAGGAAGTACTCAAACCTAGCAAATTTGTACCGGGCTTCCGGCTGGAAGACATAGTCACCTCTATGGGCCGCCCCGGCCTCATGGGTGTGGGCTCGCTACACCCAAATAGATCTATCACTCATGTCCCTCGGTCCTACGACGAGGATTAATGGCCTTAAGTGTTGTGCCCACCCTTCACAGTCTAGTAGTAAACCTTCCTTAAGCTAACCATACCATGTATAAAAATGTCTGTAATAGTTGTAACATGTATTCCACCCCCGAAGTATAAAACTGAAAACAGTTAACAGAAAAGGGGGACATGAACTCACCTTGATTGCGAGTAAGTCCAAACAAGTATGCAAATGTGAGAGTTCTTGGAAATAAGATTCCACGTCACTCTAATTGATTGAACATGCAACAATATGGAATATGTATCAACAATAATGTTTAATTGGATAATTGGAAATCCTAAATCTATGGGATTCGGTAGTGTTTTGTTTAAATGGTAATTATGGGATTTGGATAACCTAGCAAGAGGACTTGGAAAATGAATATGATATAAAGGAATTATTTATGAAAAATATTTATTTAACATAAATAATATAATTGCAAAAATATATAATTGATTTAAATTAATTATTATGGCCTTGGAATCATTTTAAATAAATAAAATGAATTAAAATGGTTAAAGTAACAATAAATAAGTTTAAAAAAAATATATTGCAGACCCCTGGGTTCAAACCCGGGTCTGTACTGAAGGCAAGCGCACACACAACCACTGGGCTAGGCCTGGTGGTTTGTGTTTAAGTGTAGTTTATATAAAATAAATACAGAGATGAAAACTAGTCATCTTCCCTAATTAGAGTCAACAGAAAAGCAAACCTCTACAATTCTCGATCAAAACTGGTTTATATCTAAATTAATTCTAGGGAATTATTGTATAAGCATAAACGAACTAATTGGGCAAATAAAAACTAACCGGTATCGAGTACAACGACGTATGGACTATTTTCGGCGACTGGTATTGTTCCGGCAAGGTTGTAGGTTCGAATTCCGACGTTTTCGAAGTGTTTAAGTGAATTTGAGGGGTGTACAAGCTTAGTGGTGATCTAAGGAACTTATATACAGGTCCAATTCGATCTCAGATCCAACATAACATAGTGGAATCGATCGGATTTATTTTTTTTATAAAAAAGTTCGGATGACAGTCGAAATGGCACTGATAAGTGTCGAATAAGTGGCCAATCGAGTTGGCAATGGGTTGGGAATGTCGTGGTGATGATTTCGGATAAATTAAACAAAGATCAGTGGGGTTTGGATCGTGTCTGGCAACAGGTTGTGCGATCTGTTTTGAAATATTATATTTAATTCTAATGCGTTTATAAATTTAATCTAAATCAACATATATCACATCCCAACTGGTAGACCAGTTGGTTTGCGCGCGTGTTGTGTTGCGATTATGCGCGGGTTCGAGTCCCGTTTTAGGCCGGTTCAAAAGGATTTATTCCTTTTTGTTTCAGAATTTATTTTAAATAAAATATTTAATTCCTAATTTGTGTATAAATGAATTTAAATTCCATAATCTAACAGCTCTGTACAGAGGATAAACTGGTTAAGGCGTTGCGGTTACAACCGAGAGGTCGCGAGTTCGAATCCCACAAGGGGCCGGTTCTTTACACAGGAGACCCCCCCTTTTTTCTGAATTTTTGAATATTTACACTTTGGTCCCTGTAGTTTCAGTTTTTACAAAAATAGTCCCTGCAGTTTTGAAAGTTGCAAAAACAGTCCCTATACTTTCATAAAAAGTACATAATTGGTCCCTGAAGTTTCTAAAATTTACACAAATGGTCCCTGTACTGTTTAGTTAAGTATGCTAACTGAGTTAATGTTTAAAGAAGGAAATCTTTATGAAAGGACTAACACAGTTATGGTTTTCAGTTTATATAAGTTTAAAAATAACAGTTTTGGTCCCTACTTCCCTACACTCCATACTAGTGTAGTACCTTGACTCTGGTTCATATCGGCCTCAACATATTGTTTGTCTATGTGTTGGCATTTTTAGCATGTTTCTGAGTTATCCGTTCACTGTGCTAACTGTGTTTTGTGCATCAAGTTTATCACTAAAGTTTGTGTGTAATAAATTGGTGACAGTATGAATGTGATGCATATGTATGTATGATGCAGAACTCATAAAACAGTTTAATTCGTCAGTTGTAATTCTAGCACAGTCATTAAGCACAAAGTTAATATTAATTTGTAGGATCGATTTGACCGATCAAATGAGTCAATTTGAGTTAATACACACTATTTGAGTGGCGGAAACACTCAAACAGATTAGAATCAGATAGAATGGAGTAGAAAACAGAAGTAGATCACTTTAACACTTGTTTCTCATTCATTAATCACATGAAAATCCGGCAGAGTAACGTTACACCAACTGCTAGTCCGTTTGAAATGAGAAACATACAATGCCTATTTATAGGCTTGACCCTTCCGTTTGAAACTGGCACAACCCAGTTCAAACGGAATCACTTCACTTGGGATCGTTTGAAGATGACAAGCATCTCTTCAAACGGAAATACATGAAAACAATATAAAATTCTATTTCATGCACTGTTTCATGTTTCGTGATGTTTGCTATGATGATGTCACATTATGATGTCACAAGAATGATGTCATCATTAATTGTACGGATACCTGTAATTGTGAGCGTTGTCACATTCTCCCCCTGTTAAGAAAATTTCGTCCCGAAATTTTAGTTCTGCTACTAGATGCAGGGGTCTTGGGGAATAAATGTGGGTATTTTTCTTTCATACGGTCCTCACACTCCCACGTGAATTCTTGGCCGTGTCGTGCATTCCATCGAACTTTAACGAGTTTGACACTACTCCTGCGCGTCTTGTTAATCTTCCAATCAGTTACCTCAACGGGTTCTTCAGTAAAGTGGAGTGTGTCGTCAATATGAACTTCGTCGGCAGGAATGACTACTGTCTCTTGAGTAGGACTCTTTTTCAGATTGGATACATGAAATGTTTCATGAACGCCATTAAGTTCTGCAGGTAAATCCAACTTGTATGCTACAAGACCAATCCTTTTCAGGATTTTAAATGGACCAATGTATCTGGGATTCAACTTCCCACGCTTCCCAAAGCGTGCAATGTTGCTCATGCTCTTCTTTCGTCTTCGAGTAGATCAAAATGTCGTCAATGAACACAATCACAAACTTATCGAGGTACGGTTTACAGACTCTGTTCATCAAATCCATGAATACTACTGGCGCGTTCGTCAAACCAAACGGCATAACCAGGAACTCGTAATGTCCATATCGAGTTCTAAAGGCCGTCTTTGGAATACTTTCCTCTTGTATCCTTAACTGGTGATAACTTGATCGTAGATCGATCTTTGAGTAAAAACTTGAACCTTGTAATTGATCGAACAGGTCGTCGATCCTTGGCAAAGGATATCTGTTCTTGATTGTCAACTTATTCAGCTCCCGGTAGTCTATACACATGCGAAAACTACCATCCTTCTTTTTCACGAATAAAACTGGAGCTCCCCAAGGAGAGAAGCTTGGTCTGATAAATCCCTTGTCTAACAACTCCTGGAGTTGCGTTGACAGCTCTTGCATCTCTGAAGGTGCAAGTCGATAAGGTGCTTTAGCTACAGGTGCGGCGCCTTTGTGGTGGCAATCCTGGCAAGTCTTCTGGAAAGACTTCAGGATACTCTTTCACGACTGGGATGTCTTCAAGTTTTGGCTCAGCGGCTTCCTTATCCACGATGTGTGCCAGGAAGGCAACACATCCCTTCTTCAAACATTTTTGAGCCTTCAAACAACTAATGATCCTTAAGGGTGTATCGCGCTTCTCTCCGTGTACTATGATCGTTTCTCCATCCGCCATTGGGATGCGAATGGTCTTCTCGTGACATACAATCTCGGCTCTGTTGCTTGACAACCAATCCATCCCTACTACCACATCGAAGCTTCCCAACTTGACTGGCAGTAGGTCTAATATAAACTCATGTTCTCCCAGCTCTATCACGCATCCTCTGATGACTTCATTCGTTTCTACTAGCTTTCCATTAGCCAGTTCAATTGAGTACGGAATGTCTAACTTACTAGCAGTTAACCTAAGTATTTTCTTAAATTCTAGCGATACAAAACTATAGTCGGCACCAGTGTCAAATAGTACAGATGCAAAGCGTTGATTTATAGGGAACGTACCAGTAACAACATTAGGATCTTGGCGAGCTTCCCTCGCTCCAATATTGAAAACTCTTCCTTGTGCCTGGTTAAGCTTTGGGCATTCTCGCTTGAAGTGCCCGATGTCCCCACAGTTAAAGCATCCCGGTCCTCGACCGTTTTCGTTCCCATTACCATTACCAGCTCGATTATTGCCTGCTCCCTGGTTACCAGCTTGATTCCCACGGTTTCCTCGATTTCCATTCCCGCCATTTCCTCCCTGTTGGCGGTTTCCATTCCCATTTCCATATCCATATCCATGCTGACCACCACTACCAGCACCATTACCAACCCAGCATGTTTCTTTTGTGTGGCCAGTCTTCCCACATGACTCACATTTCCTGAATCGGCATGGCCCGGATTGATGATATTGGCATACATCACACTTGGGCAAAGTGCCCATGTATCCCTTCCCTCTTGCTTCAGCACCAGTTTTAGCTTCCTCTGGTGGGTTCACGTTTTTCTTACTTGCTCTGTCGGTACTCTTTTTAAAATTGGAGAATTTCCTTTTGTTTTCTCCTGAGGACTCCTCGTGAGTTTCTTTCTTCTTGAGGTCAGAGTTTGAAAACTTGTTTAGCCGGATAGCTTCCTCAGTAAGTGACATGCTCAGGTCGATGGCTTCAGTAATGGTTGGAGGCTTGGACGTCGTCACCATGCTCATAATCTGGGGTGCCAATCCCCAGATGAAACGCTCAATGCGTTTAAATTCAGGATCAACCATATACGGCACAACACGTGACAAGTCGTGGAACCTTTGCACATACTCAGCAATTTTTGGGCCGTCCATTTTTAGGTTCCGAAATTCCGTTTCCAGCTTCTGTATTTCGGCACGTGAACAGTATTTCTTCCTCATGAGCTCCTTCAGCTCAGCCCATGTTAGTGCATACGCCGCCGCCTCTCCCAGGGTTTGAACTTGCAGGTTCCACCAGGATAAAGCACCATCAAGAAAGAGTCCGGAGAAGTAAGTAACTTGGTTTTCAGGAGCACACTTGCTCATCCTTATTACCGAATCCGTCTTTTCTGTCCACCTGACGAAAGCAACAGCACCCCCAGTGCCGTCGTAGTTTAAGGGCTTACAATCCAGAAATTGTTTGTAGGTACAGCCATTGGATGGGTTGTTGTTGTTGTTTGAGTTATTCCTGCTTGTTTCGGCGCGCGAGGCCTCATAATCTGCTATTGCTTTTGAAATACGTTCCTGTAATTCTGCCTCAGTGGTAGGCAAACGTGTGTCTCGTCGTGGAGGCATCTTCTAAAAGAAAGATCATATTGGTCTGGTCATAGTAAGTATAGTAAGTACGTAATATGCGTATGTAATAACACAATAACTCATAATATCTCATGTCATAACGCAAAATAAATAATCCAACAACGCATGTAAGTCACAATCAATGTAAGCAAGTAATCATCCTAGTCTTCCCCAGACTATCCCACCCAGTCTCTTAGACTGAACTCCCTAGTTTCTCAGACTAACTCCCTGACCTCTAAGACCAAACCTTCCCAGTCTCTAAGACTAACTCCCTAGTCTCTAAGACTGAACCTCCCTCAGTCTCTAAAACTTGATGTGTAGGAAGCGGTATGTTAAAAACTTGTAAAAATGGTTAAATAAAGACTGACTCCAAAACTAAACATTTTGACATGCTTTGGCCTAATAGGTATCAGTACTCTCATTGATAGTCCCCAGGTGGGCAAACTGGTCTGTTAATTTGGATTTGTACGAATGTCAGCCTAGACAGGAGTTCTCAACTACCGGTACTTAACCCTTCCAGTTACTACATGTCCGACACGAAAAACACATGTTTGTAAAGAAACGTTTGTACCCTGGATCTGGAAACTTGTATATGCAATGTAAAAATGTTTTCGTAAGAGCCCTGATGATCATAGTCTAGACTCGAGAAAGAATCCTAGTTCGCTATGATCGAGGCTCTGATACCAAGCTGTCACACCCTGGCTTTTGCGGAAGCGTGGTTTATTTGGTGTGACTTCTTAATACCATAGCAACAATCATAACAATGCTATATGATAAAAAAAATACGAGATGTACATCCATTAATTTAAGTGAGAAAATATCACAACATCATTGTTTAGAAACATCGACACTTGAAATAAGTTACAAACCATAACTTGTTTAAAACATTTTCATAAGACACCAAAAGACTTTAGATAAGACGAGGTTTAGAGATATGCAACCCGTCCAGGAATAGGTTACACCTCTCAAACTCCACAACTCTGGATGACATCTTTTATTCAACGCAGCTAGACACATGCATACCCTGCCAGATCCGCTAGTTCCCTGAAATACATGTAGTTTGAAAAATCAACAAAAAGTTGAGCGAGTTCATGTATAAGTCTGTATGTATAACCCTTTAAAACGAGTTCATGTATAAGTCTGTATGTATAACCCTTTAAAATATGTCTTGTGTGTATAAATGTCCCTGGTATGTAGCAATTAAGGAAAAAGAGATCACCAATGGGTTGCAAAGCCAATGGTATGTGTGCAAAGGTGCAGGAAGTACTCAAACCTAGCAAATTTGTACCGGGCTTCCGGCTGGAAGACATAGTCACCTCTATGGGCCACCCTGGCCTCATGGGTGTGGGCTCGCTACACCCAAATAGATCTCACTCATGTCCCTCGGTCCTACGACGAGGATTAATGGCCTTAAGTGTTGTGCCCACCCTTCACAGTCTAGTAGTAAACCTTCCTTAAGCTAACCATACCATGTATAAAAATGTCTGTAATAGTTGTAACATGTATTCCACCCCCGAAGTATAAAACTGAAAACAGTTAAGAGAAAAGGGGGACATGAACTCACCTTGATTGCGAGTAAGTCCAAACAAGTATGCAAATGTGAGAGTTCTTGGAAATAAGATTCCACGTCACTCTAATTGATTGAACATGCAACAATATGGAATATGTATCAACAATAATGTTTAATTGGATAATTGGAAATCCTAAATCTATGGGATTCGGTAGTGTTTTGTTTAAATGGTAATTATGGGATTTGGATAACCTAGCAAGAGGACTTGGAAAATGAATATGATATAAAGGAATTATTTATGAAAAATATTTATTTAACATAAATAATATAATTGCAAAAATATAAAAATGATTTAAATTAAATATTATGGCCTTGGAATCATTTTAAATAAATAAAATGAATTAAAATGGTTAAAGTAACAATAAATAAGTTTAAAAAAAATATATTGCAGACCCCTGGGTTCGAACCCGGGTCTGTACTGAAGGCAAGCACACACACAACCATTGGGCTAGGCCTGGTGGTTTGTGTTTAAGTTTAGTTTATATAAAATAAATACAGAGATGAAAACTAGTCATCTTCCCCCAATTAGAGTCAACAGAAAAGTTAACCTCTGCAATTCTCGATCAAAACTGGTTTATATCTAAATTAATTCTAGGGAATTATTGTATAAGCATAAACGAACTAATTGGGCAAATAAAAACTAACCGGTATCGAGTTACAACGACGTATGGACTATTTTCGGCGACTGGTATTGTTCCGGCAAGGTTGTAAGGTTCGAATTCCGACGTTTTCGAAGTGTTTAAGTGAATTTGAGGGGTGTACAAGCTTAGTGGTGATCTAAGGAACTTATATACAGGTCCAATTCGATCTCAGATCCAACATAACATAGTGGAATCGATCGGATTTATTTTTTTTATAAAAAAGTTCGGATGACAGTCGAAATGGCACTGATAAGTGTCGAATAAGTGGCCAATCGAGTTGGCAATGGGTTGGGAATGTCGTGGTGATGATTTCGGATAAATTAAACAAAGATCAGTGGGGTTTGGATCGTGTCTGGCAACAGGTTGTGCGATCTGTTTTGAAATATTATATTTAATTCTAATGCGTTTATAAATTTAATCTAAATCAACATATATCACATCCCAACTGGTAGACCAGTTGGTTTGCGCGCGTGTTGTGTTGCGATTATGCGCGGGTTCGAGTCCCGTTTTAGGCCGGTTCAAAAGGATTTATTCCTTTTTGTTTCAGAATTTATTTTAAATAAAATATTTAATTCCTAATTTGTGTATAAATGAATTTAAATTCCATAATCTAACAGCTCTGTACAGAGGATAAACTGGTTAAGGCGTTGCGGTTACAACCGAGAGGTCGCGAGTTCGAATCCCACAAGGGGCCGGTTCTTTACACAGGAGACCCCCCTTTTTTTCTGAATTTTTGAATATTTACACTTTGGTCCCTGTAGTTTCAGTTTTTACAAGAATAGTCCCTGTAGTTTCGAAAGTTGCAAAAACGGTCCCTATACTTTCATAAAAAGTACATAATTGGTCCCTGAAGTTTCTAAAATTTACACAAATGGTCCCTGTACTGTTTAGTTAAGTATGCTAACTGAGTTAATGTTTAAAGAAGGAAATCTTTATGAAAGGACTAACACAGTTAGGGTTTTCAGTTTATATAAGTTTAAAAATAATAGTTTTGGTCCCTACTTCCCTACACTCCATACTAGTGTAGTACCTTGACTCTGGTTCATATTGGCCTCAACATATTGTTTGTCTATGTGCTGGCATTGTCAGCATGTTTCTGAGTTATCCGTTCACTGTGCTAACTGTGTTTTGTGCATCAAGTTTATCACTAAAGTTTGTGTGTAATAAATGGAGTGACAGTATGAATGTGATGCATATGTATGTATGATGCATAACTCATAAAAAAGTTTAATTCGTCAGTTGTAATTCTAGTACAGTCATTAAGCACAAAGTTAATATTAATTAATTGTACGGATACCTGTAATTGTGAGCGTTGTCACACACACACACACATATATATATATATATATATATATATATATGGAGAAGATCATGCGAGAACCACCTCTTATTGCGAGAACCGCGAGAAACAATGTGAACACAACCAAAAATGCCTAAAAACAGCTAAAAATCACACAAATTTTTTTTTTAATATTTTTTATATAAAAATCGCTACTTTTGGAAGCCAAAAAAAAAATTAAAATTAAAAAAAAAAAAAATTTAAAAAATTTTTTTTTGGCCACTAAAAATAGAGATTTGAGCATAAAAAATATTAAAAAAAAAAATTAGATTTTTTTTTTGATTTTTTTTAGATTTTTTTAGGTTTTTTGGGGGTTTAGTTTTTAGCATTTTAGCTTGAGGGGGGGGGGGGGGGGGGTTTAGGTTTTTGGGGGGGTGGGGGAGGGGGGGTTTAGGTTTTGGGGGGGGGGGGGGGGGGTAGTTTTTTTTTAGGTTTTTTGGGGGTTTTAGTTTTTAGCATTTAG